>CM040240.1:276208537-276253737 GCA_022545495.1 Chrysanthemum lavandulifolium | reverse complement strand
TGGTAGAGCCGTATAAGCTTAAGCTTCATTTAACTCAACTTATTTTTTTTTAACTATTTAGCTAAACATTACGCGGCATGTTTCAATGAGATGCACCATCTTACTTTCACTTAAACAATTTACATAAACATTACTCAATGAACAATTAGAAACAGCCCGTGGGCATCGCACTTCTGAATTCCTTGTAATAATAAAAGTTTATGTTTTATGAAATATAAAATGAATTAACAAAAAGCTTATGAATTTGTCCTACAAAAAGCTTAGAAGGATGCAAGTGACAAACTTTAAGAAGATCAAAAATCTATTTCGCGATTAAATGTTTTTTGTTGCCTTTTCAAGTGAGATTCTGATTAGAGAAACAATATTAACATAATGATAAGAGTTAACTACATTTTTGGTCCTTGTGGTTTGTTAGGTATTTCATTTTTGGTCCATTTTTCAAAAAGTTTTGGATTCAATCCAAAAGTGATACTTTCGTTCTAAGGGTGTGTTTGGGGAGGGACTTATGGGGCTTGGGCTTCTAAAATAAGCTGGCTTATTAAATAAGTCTCGTTTGTCATGCGGGCGTATGAAATCATAAGCCCCTAAAAGGGGCTTAAAACTTTAGCCCCATAAAAGGGGCTAAAAACTTTAGCTCGGGGCTTATGAACCATAAATTACATATTTACCCACAAAAATATCTAACATATACCATAAAACTCATTTAATTATATCTTTTTTTAGTAATTTTGCAATAATAAGCCCATTTGCCAAACAAGTCTACAAAAATACAAATTTTAACTTCGGCTTATAATAAAAGCCCTAGCCCCAGCCCCATCCTCGACCCTTGCGCCAAACATACCCTAAGTTCGATCTAATTTTATTATCACCGTCAGTTTGACTTGTTTGACCGTTAGTTAAAAGGGTATTTTTGTCTTTTTATTATATTAAATTAGAATAATAAAGTGGGACTCACGAACAATATTTCTTTTTTCCTATTTTTTCCAATTCTTTCCTCATAACAAAAAATATATGTATATCTTTTACTTGATGAAATCTACCAATCATTAAAATAAAGTTGACAAACCAAAACACAATTAAACATAACAAACAGTTTTAAACAAGTTAAATCCCAATTTTTTTCATTTGAGTTTGAACTAACACAAACACAAATCAACACACAAATTCAATCAACACATCAAAAACCCCAAATCAAAAAACCTAGCTATCAAAAGTTCAAGTGTTCTTCAGGTTATTTTCATATTAAAACAACCATTCAACAATCCACAAAAATAATCCTAACAAAAAGTATTAGGTTTTTGTGAGTTTTATTAAAATTGGTGACTGATGGTAAGAGATGGTAGGAGACAGATTCTTGATGGTGATATGAAATGAATAAGATGAGGAGGGTTAGTTGAAATAGATAAGATGGTTAGTGGATTTGTGGTTAAGGGACTAACGGCGGATAACGTTTGTCACTTAAGGACGGACGATGCATTTTTTTGGTTAAAGGACAAAAGGCTGAGGTCAACGCAAACCACAATGATGAACGATGTAATTTACTCTAATAACAATAATAATAATAATAATAATAATAATAATAATAATAATAATAATAATAATAATAATAATAATAATAATAATAATAATAATAATAATAATAATAATGAAGTGGAGGTTATTTCGTCATTTTATGTTGGTTAATGGTCAAACTAACGATCGATAACAAATTGGACCAAACCTCGAATGAAAGTATGAGTTTTGGATGAATCCAAAATTTTTGAAAAAATGGACCAAAAATGAAATGCCTAGCAAACCACAAGAACCCAAAAGTAGTTAACTCTAATGATAATCTACATCTCCCATATATAATAGATGAGCATCTTTGAATCGCGTATCTTAAGAATGACGTAAATCTTGTCTTGGCGAGAATTAATCCGTGGCAATGCGCCTATTTATTTACACACGCCTCACACACAAACACAACCAAGAACACGCCTCCTTCAAGCTGTTACTACCATCGGATCTTCAAAGACACAATCAATTCAATTTCTGTCTCCCAAAATTAAACTACACATACGTTTCAAACAAGAAATCAATCTTAACCCTAAACCAGTCTTGATTCATTCGTTGAAATTCACCAAATCATCCTATTTTTGTTCATGATTCAAACTTATTTGTTACAACCATATCAAATTCACCTACACAATCGGTGATGGTCATATTAGGTTTTTTTGGTATTTCAAATTCATTCACACCACCGTGATGGAGTATATCGATGCCTAGGTATTGATTCATTGATTTTCTATTATTTATATCAATTTACGTTATGTTAGCATGTGGTTACTTAATTTTATCTAATTTTGATTTTAAGGATTTTTATTGAATGTGTTTTGACATAATTATAATCGAAGATTCGATTGGAGTGTTTGGGATTACTTTTTGAAATTGATCACGGATGAAAATCAATTAAAATAAGCAATCCTAGAAAGCCCCTGTAAGAACACTCATGTGTTTTTTTGTTGTGAGTTGTTTTCAAAATGTATGATCATAAAGAATATAACTTGATTGTTGGTTGTTTATGTTTTCATGTTTGTTTTTTTATGCACATGAAGTGTTTGACGAAATGGCTACATTGAAAATCAATATAGTTTCACTTGAGTGTTTACTGCAAAGTTTAGGAATCTCCTTTGAGACAATAAATCTGCCAGTAGGACAGCTTTTCCTGTTGATAATATTAACTATGAAACTCATATAATCTCATTCCAGGTACAAGCAAACATTGCACAACAACAATTACAATACCTAATCCCGTGATGTCGATGTAGAGGGACTTGCGTGGGCAGGGTATGGGGGTGGTACGTAGGATGTAGACAATTATAGTCTTATCCCAAGGTAGAGGGACTACTTTTGGAAACCAACCCACAACAGCATTTGGGAAAATGCAGATGAGTAGATAAAAAAGAAGGTAACATGAAAGGTATAGTCTCTATTATTTTTATCTTTGGATTCATTTGAAGGTGGTTACAGGAATTGGTTACTTTACACAGATACAAACACACAGTGGGACTCAGAAGAAAGAGGGACCATATCAATGCCATAGATTCCAAGGTGTTTGATTATGTCCACAAGTTTTTCTTCATCACACCCGTCACCTGATAAATCTAGCCTGCCTTTGGAAAGCAGACAAGCATTGTAAGTTTTATCTCCCTTTTTTTCTTACTAGGGACCACTGTAATTAAGTTCAAATATTTTTGAATTATGGTCAACTTTGGGTTTTAACTATTAGGGTAAAAAGTTTAACCTTACCTTTAAGTTCTTAATCAGAAGAAAAATAATTTCCAGTACAAGCTTTGTACTTCTGCTGCTGCTAGACTGTAAACAATTGAATTAGCCCTGGCCTTGATGAAAAAATAATACGTTAATGACTATCATCACTAAAATATGAGAGGTCAAATATTCAATTGTTGTTAGATGCAAACAACTTTGAAGTCGGCTAAAAGGTCGGAAACTATGGTTACCAGAAAAAAAACTTAGTAATAGTTATCTGCAATTCTGCATGAGATATTAGTAGCAAGCAACAGTTAGGAGTGGGACATATGCTGGAGGAAAACAAGAAAAAGAGATGGTAATATTATTGAGTGTAGAGGAGAGATATAGGAGAAACAGGTGGTGCCACTTTTTCAGCATATGGATTTATCAACATTAGCTTATGGCAAAATCATTAGCTCAACTTGGTAGGCTCATAGGCCGAACTAAAGGTCTTAAGCTAACACAAACACCCCTATAGGTCACAAGGATGCTAATTCAGTTGCTACTGCAATTACGCTGTGTTTTTCTTATTCTCTTTTGGTATTATATTTCTGTTCGACCATGTTGCCTAACCATTCATGTGTCGTCTTCCGAAATCATGTGTACATGTTAACTCCGATTTGTTATTGGCTTTATGTCTATTTGTTTGGGACATAGGGAATATAAATATGGAAATAGGTAATCATATTTGTTTAGGAATTCAAGAGTATGTTTTTGTGACTGTGGTTATATATGTATTTGTGTAATGTAGTCTAGGCGTGTTCCAAAAAACAATGCAAAATTGGTTGAGTATTTTCTTGATACCGAAGCTCAGGAGCCTGAACTAGAGATTGCTAGAATGAGATATAAGTAAGCACTTCTTTCCATTTCCATTTCATAATCATTTATATCTTGGCTAGATAACTAGAATTATTTTAAAGTCACACTTAAAATCCTATTGACATTTTCAGGTTAGCTGATGAGTTTTTCAATCATTTAAAGTTGGAACTAGGACAGCTTCGGTTTGCTGTCCAAAAGACTGAGGTTTGCTTTCTATTTCTTACTATATATATACTTAAATTAGATTTGTCCCATATTTGAATATGTTGTTCAATGTTCAACATCATGTGAGTACTAATGATCATCGTAGGATATGGAAGACAAAGTGATTGAGTTGGAAGCACTACAAAAAGCTCTTATGGAAGGAATAGGTTAGTAGCTATACCGTTCCATTAGACATTGTCTTTTTATCCCGTAAATAATCTGTATTGTTTATCTATTGCAGAAGCGTATGATAAATTGCAAGCTAACATAGTGAAGGCGCGAGATAACCTAAACAAAATATTTACATCAAAGGATGTGAAAGCAACTGTGCGACTCACAAACTGGAATCTGCTAATTTCTCTTAAAGTAGTCAGAGCAGCAGACCAAAGCTACGAATGGAACAGGTACTTTTTATTAAAGCTACCAATTCATGTATATCCAAATTAATTTGCATGTGTCCAAACAGCCTCTTAGACTGAATCTATCTAAACAGCCCTTAGGCCGAATCATTCCAAACACCCCTTAGACCGAATCTGTCGAAACAGCCCCTGACAGATTATTGTTATTTTGCAACCTTATGTATGTTTGAGGAATATCAAAAGCCACTTTTTCAGCGTATGGAAAATATTAAGATTAGCTTACGACAAAATCATTTGCTCAACTTGGTAGGCTTATAGGCCGAACAAAAGGTCTTAAGCTAGCACAAACACCCCTTTAGGTCACAAGGATGCTAATTCAGTTGCTACTGCAATTACGCTGTGTTCTTATTCTCTTTTGGTATTATATTTCTGTTCGACCATGTTGCCTAACCATTCATGTGTCGTCTGCCGAAATCATGTGTACATGTTTGGGACCACTTATGAATTGACTATAAGGGTTGTTTGGTATTGATTATCAAAACTGCTTATTCTAAGTAGTTTGATAATCAATGCCAAATAACCCTTATAGGCAGCTATAAGCACTCACAAACAGTTTTTTTTATAAGCAGTCTCAATAACAAATCCTATACACCCCCAATAATCCGTAGTTTCAATAAGCAATCCCAAACATCAATTGTGCAAGCAATATTTAATGTATTAACAAATCACCAAGACCCGGAACATTATCATTAAAAGGGAAGGATTCTGAATGATATCTCAAAAGAAAAAGATACATTGGCTACTAATCAGGTACTTTTGCTTTATGGTTTTATGTTTGTTTTTAAGGTTTCATGTTTTCTTAAGGTCTTTGTCTTTATAAGTTTCTGAATACTGCAAAAGCTGATTCTTCTGACTTTAGGTTTGTAGCACATTCAAGAATCTGTGTCCATTACCAGGATACCACACCACCGTATGTGCTCTTTCTACACAATACGTGTTTCCAACAATTTTTTATTTCACAGTCCAAAGTTACTGCAAGACATGAATCGATATGCGCTTTATACAGTACTCAGCCGAAAACTATTTTAAGTCTGACCTACTCGATGCTCATGTATTGTTACTATGAATGGATATTGCAGGGTGTGAACCTAAATATGTTGGAAGATACAGAATCACCGACCCTAATTCGCTGAAGGAGGCAGCGGATTCAGCTGGAAGAATACAACTGATGTTGAAGGTATCGTCTAATTTACAATTTATGTTGAACTAAATATTTGATTTTATGCTCATTTGAATTTTGAAGGAATAAAAAAAACAGGTGGGCAAGTTAATGACCTGGAAAGTTGTTGGCAAGTTAACGACCTGTCCGTTATGTAACTTCTTGATAATGTCAATCTCATAGATTAAAGACTGGAAAAAAATCATATGCAGTGAACAACTTGACAAATATATATTGTTTACGGAATAGTTAATATGCTAATTAAGTTTTAATCCCTTAGTATTACAATAAGATTGAGAACTTTCTAATCAAGCGATTTAGGAGTATTTATGCATTTGAAATCGATAGATATGCGAATCCGGTTAAATGGCAGATTTATGGACTAAAGATGGTCAAAATGGGCGGGTTTCAGTTAGGGGGTCTTTGGATGATTGAAAAACTGGCAAGTGATTTTTAAGTCCGTTATTTTCTAATTGTATCTGGTGAATGCTTTCTTATATCTTTTTCTGTAATCAGGAAATAAGAGAAATCAAATAATTAAAGTTGTGCAATACTTGGATGAGAGATTAACAGAGCTCGATGAAGAGAAAGCAGAGTTAAAAAAGTATCAGTAGCTTGACAAGCAGAGAAAGTGTCTTGAATACACGATTTATGATAAAGAAGTTTCTGAGGCACGTCAGGAACTGGCCGAGGTAAAATTTTCAATGTTTTTCCCATGGGAGGGGGGCTAATTAAGATTTGAGTTGCTTGCTAAAAATATTACTGTAAGATACTATATCTTTCTTACTAAGAATAGCAATGTACTTTGAAAAAAAAAAAAAAAAAAAAACTCTTACAACTTATGTATAATGAAAATCATATAAATCATAAGGTATCTTACATTGCTGTTGCTGCTAAGAAAATGAATATTTGTTACCAAGATGGGTAAATAATGAAACTATGCTGCTATGTTTGGTATAAAATAAAAGTGTGTGGCTCTGATTGGTAGCAAAATGAAAGTATATTACCATCACGTATAGTTTTTGTATGCGTTACTGTAGTATGCAAACATGTAAGTTAATAGCATATTGAAGTATATTACCATAGGTATGGCACGCCCAGTTAACAGCTCTTGAATGGTACAAGAGCATCGGCACAACAGTTGCATGCACTCTGTCTCTTTTTTTCTTCTTCCAATGTCAACATATATTGGTAAGTGTTCATTATGCATTTATATTATCTTTACGTCGATTAAATTCTTTGATCACCATTTCTAAGGGAGTGTTTGGCTAGGCTTATCTTATGGGCTTATTGTATTATCATAATACCAAAAAACTTATCCAAACACTTACACCAACGTTTCTTAATAGCATATTGAAGTACAAAAAAGAAATTTGGCATAGCTCATAAAATAGCTTTCTGATATGGCCATATACTTTATTGATAAGCTTAGCCGAACACCCTTGAAGTGTTGCAGTTCTGTCATTAGATAATAAAAACTTTTAAGTAATTCAATAGCCGAACCATCCACATTTAGTTTAGGGCCTGTAATATGAGGAATCCATTTGAGCCATTCCCCTCTTTTGGGGATGGCGGCCAGAATGATTATCAAGGCTAGAATCCATGTCTGCTCATGAAGACTGAGAGATTAAGTTATGTCTAATGATATTGAACATCGCATTGTCTTCCAAGTATTTCCAGTAAGCTCTTTGTATACATGCTTACCCGATATTGTTTTCACATAATTAGATAAATGCGATGTTTGTTACAGGCGGCACAACCAGAAGTCGTGAACTAATAACACTTTGAAAATGCTATAAAAGTAATAAGCTGGAACACGCAGTAAGGACCATTTGATCAATTAAAGGTACGTACAAACAAACATTACACATAGTTTATCCAAAGGTGATCGGTATGATTATCTTTATAACAATATGGTACATCCATGATTATCTCATTGCTTACACTGTTTCCCCATGACATGATATGCAGATGCAACAAGTGGCCCCGTTGTATTGGATTTTCTTTCTGGGAGCATTAGGCGGGAAACAATGGAAGTAGCTGCTCCCACAGTTGGTCACACGATAACCAGTGTTTCAGGAGTCAGAGGAGTCAGTAACGATTATTTGTATTGGCTACAGTAAATTTGGTCTATAGTAACTTTGCTCCCATTTAACTTTGATCTTCCCTGACGATGTGTGTTGATTTGAATCGCCTCTATTCAACACATCAGGTTGCAGGTATGTGTGCAATAGTTTGATGGGTTTAATCTAAGTGCATGTAACTGTTGTTGATCTGTTATTTATGAGACAAAAAATGGTTTACTTGATTTTATTATAATGTTTGTAGATTGTTTTTTATTTCTTTTATATGAACAAAGGTTTCGGTGTTTGTTCATGTTGTTGGTTCTGCTGATGGTAAAAGTACCGATGGTAAAAGAGGGAAAATTTGTGCTGACCAGATAAGAGGTTGAAAAATAAACTTCTATTAATAAGAACTATTTTCTACATGCTGCTTCATTGCACTTAACTATTTAGGCTCAATAGTTATATGGTTTTGTTAGGTTGAGTAGTTATATGCTTCGCTTCACAATTGTTTAGACATTTTGGTGCGAAGGCTATACCCAACAAGATCATTTATATTTTTTACCATCGAGTTAGGGCATCTTTGTTTAATTGGATGCAAGTTATTATGTTGTGCCGATATTAAAATCATGGAACAATACTTTTAGTTATTTAGTTGACCTTATCAAACTGAAATCCTACGATTTTTGAATACCAAAATCATCAATTTGACCTGCTTTGTACACTATGCAACAACATTTGTAATATGGATAACTAATCACACTTATTTGTTTGTCTGCAGGTTCTTGATACTGTCGGGGACAAGGGTTTACAAGCTATTAGATCCTGTTGCCCGTTGCTTGAAGAACTTCGAGTTTTCCCGTTGCTTGAAGAACCAAGGTACAACACATATTTTTTCATGCTATTCGGTTTTAACATAGTGCTAGAATACTCATTCATTATTAAAATCTTTGTTCTAAGTCATTCTTTTTGCAAGATAAATATAAGAACAACATGCTTTATAGACCCATAACTTACCTAAACTCTTTATTTTCTAAAATTCACAATATCGTCCAACATGTTTACAACTCCATTAGTCGCATTTAAGTTCTCATTAGAGATGGACAAAGTTTGTATAAGAATGAAAAGAACAAACCATACAAAGCAAGAATGTTATGGTGTGAATAGGTGTTTTTGATTTTCTTTATAAACGCGATTATCAAAAGCAATAATAAATATAACAAAACCGCTACAGTAGATAGCGTTTAATGTTTTGTGTTCAAAAATTATGAGAGGTATTATGAGACTAACAGTATAATTGTCAAACTAAGTTTTGCACAAATCATATTTAAAACATCTATTATTCTAAAGTGTAATTTTCTTTGAGTTTCACAAGATATTCTTTATTTCACATCGGATCATTAGTATATGTTTTCATGCATGTGTTACCTTAGGAAGCCCCGATGTTTCATAGCCTCGGAAAATTCATAAGAACTTGATTTTGCGCTTCATGACCGAGATGAAAGAGACACTTTTATCTTGCGTAATATCTGAAAGGTATACCAATATTATAAGCAGGGATGGTATACAATATATATTTTTCTTTATTTTATTATGCAGAGACTTAAAACATGTTTGATTGGCAACAGGAGCTCGGTTGTGATGGATGAGTCAAGCGGGGCTACATCTTCCTGGATGGTTTTGCAATTGCATGGAGTTGCGGTGAAAGACTATTAGCACTTAAAGGGTAAGTGGTGCTCTTTATATATCATGCTTGTCGCTAGAGATATCTAGAGAGTGTTTACAACAAGCAAGGTTTTGGTATAGCAACCATATATCCAAGTGTAAAGATTCTTCACTTTGATGTGGACGTAAAAAACAACCGGTTGGATTTTAAGGTACCAGCTGCTTTAAACTTCATATATGCTCATTTCCATAGTAACTAACAGCTACATATATTCTGTAATAGTATTGGTTTAGTCTTACTTATAGATTTTCTTCTGCCTTGAAACAGTTTGACCCGTTTGATCGACTTTTAAACTGTGTTCGAATATGACTAATGCTACACATTACGTTAAAGTTCAAATATGACATGTCCCATGTTTTAAATACGTGCTTCACATGATTTGGGTGAACTTTTTAATGCAACTATTACGTGTAATCGTTTTTATTGTAGTGAGACTGTAAGTGATGATGTTGGAATCACTCCTAAACAGTATTTCAAGTATTTATATTTCATATGTAATAGGTAGCTTTATTATGGCCTTTATGTTTGTTTAAGGTCAAGCTTATGTAGAAGGCCCAAAGCTTGATCCAAGCCCAATAAGGAATAGGAAGGGAGAGGAGTGTTGCCCTAGCTCCTTGCCTATATAAACATTGTAATAACCTTCATTTGAAGGTTGGTTGTTCAGTTATTCTCTTTCACTCACTCTTTTCCTTAACCGTATTTTCATACGTGATTGTGTGTGTTTGGATAGCTTGTTCATCCGCCTCTTCTCTATCTCTTTCATATAAGCTTGTGTTGTAAAACTTGTGACCTAACAAAGGTATCAATCGCCAAATAGTTGGGTGAATCGTTGTGTTTGAAGTGGGTTTTGGTCCCACGCGTAACAATCGGTTCCTAAACTTGGTCACGCTTAAAAACCGATTTTTACACTTTTGAATCCAAGATTCTTGTACTTTCAACGTTATTAGGTGTTAAACTATTGGTTTTGGCAAAAGTTTGGAACTTTATGTGTATTTCCTTGTTTTTAAGCTTGTTTTATACGAAAGTGTTATCCTACGCAGAATCGTTTTAGGTGCTTTGGATCATCAAGTTTCACACTTTTGTGTTATTTTGGTGTTATTGAAGCTATTTCATCACACAAAACCGGTTTAGAAACATCTTTGGACAAAATCATTCTTACGAGTAGGATTACGCGTATCAAAACCCTAGTTATACGAGTAGGACTACGCGTAACTTTGTTCTTGGCTCGATCTTCGGTTTCGTGGTTTATTCCGTGTTTTCTTACTTGGATAAGTCCGAAAATACGCCGACGTTGGATTTCTTTTGCACCGTGATAGTGTAAAGATCACTGGGATAAAACCCAATCTTACGCTTAAGCATAAAGCTTACGCGTGAAAATCTTACGCTTAAGATTCATCTTACGCGTGACCTGAGTCCCACGCATAAGGTAATCCCACGCCTAACTTTCTACGCCTAACTTACTATTTACGCATAACTTTAGTCTTTTTCCCGCTTACAGCGTAGCTAAATTCTACGCAGAACTATTTTGTTACGCGTAACTTTGGTGTCTTTACGCATAAGTGGTATTAAGTGATTTCTACGCATAACTTTGGATTATTGTGATTTCTACGCCTAAGGACACTTCTTCAACAAAGGTTCATTCGACTACAAAGATCCATCAACACAAGTTATCAAAAAATTTAATTTTTCGAGGAGACTAAACGTTCAATTTTTACGCAAGATTCAAATTTTGGTTTAACCGTGAAAATTTTGGTCAAAAATTCAAATTTTTGGACCCAAATTCAAAATTTTCGGGTAAAATTTGGCGTCAAAATTGTCATAACTCAAATTTTTCTTTCAACCTTAGAATTGAATTCTATAGTGAATTTCAAATTTTGAGAGTCAAAAAGTTCTCAAAATTATTTTTGGAGGGAAATTGCAATTCACTATATCGACCTTCCGCATGCTATATCGACTTTGCACCTTTTCTTCTCTTTGATACTTCAGGGGAGTAAAATGGATTCGATCATAAAGATCCATTTGTGGCATTGCAAGAAGGATTCATGGCTATATCTCTCGCATTCAAGCGCCGACAAAGATCTAATTCCCAATATCCCGCAATCGTATAAGGTGCAAGAGTTGTTGTACATGAAAGGAATGCTCAAATGGACGTTGAGAATGTGGTGATTATCGCAATCGGTTTGTAATGAGGACAATGAGGTTGAAGCATTGAAAAGCGAGATGACAACAAAGCAGATCCGGAGAAGATATCATACTTAACTACGACACCGAGCCTAAGCGTGACGAAGAACAAATGGTTGAGGAAGATATCTTACCCACCTATGACACCGACATAGAACGGATGGTCGAGGTACAATCATCGTTGATCATATTCTCACTCAAGAATGCGATTCAACACACCGAGCAACTGAATTCAAGAATGAAGGAGAGGTTGACCAAGATGTTGCACAATGTCCGACAACTTTCTCATGTCTCGAGCCCTTACTTGTTAACAATTCAACTGAACGTCAAATCAAACTCTTGAATCAAAACATTCTTCTCAAAAGACCATTGCTCGGTTTCATAAAGATTTTTCAAAACTAGAGGACATTGCATCTCTTGAACTTAAATTACAAAACAAATCTTTTCCTCATAACACAATGGTCGATTTCAAATGAACAAAGTAATCGTGTGGATTTATTAGTAAAAGAAAATGACCATTTAAAGGCTCAACTTCAAGCAAAGGGCTTGCACATGTTGCTTTGCAAAACAAACCGAGAAGATTAACCGACAATAATGTGGATACTAATTGTGCAAAACCAACAATCTTGGGAAATCGCTCTAAAACAAATCGAAACCAATCGGTTGTTAGACATCCAACCGCTTTTAAATCTGAACGCTCAAAATCGTCAAAATCACGGTTTCCTCCCAAGTTGTCGAGAATAATCATTTGTCAAAACCAATCACCCACATTCCGAGCACAACAATAATGCTTTTGTTTCTATTAAACATGTTTCATTATACTGCATAAGTGGTCGCTCGCCAATCTAGGATTAGTTCAACATTGTGTCTAAACCGAGCATTAAACGTAAAAATTCATATGATTCAAATGATGCATACAAGAACTATGATCTAGAAAAGGCTAGGAAAAGGGCACTACCCAAAAGGATGGAATCTTAGGTTCACGACCTGTGTATCACCTTCGTGTATTATCGAACACCGCTTGTAGTAGCAAACCAAAACCTAAGTTACCTCAAACCGCTAGAACTAAACCCGTTGATCTAAACGTAAAATTTCGTAAACCTAATAGGTGGATCAATATAGGACGAAATTCTTCCTGTGAGAAGTTTCAACATCCCTTAGATCTAACCTTAAATGGATACAAACGGGTAGAGTTTTCAACAATGTTGGTCTTAGGTGGATTCCTACAGCAAGATACTAAGTAGTTGCACCAAAACAAGTGAGATACCCACTACATCCATCCGTGAGGCAGAAAGGAAATCATCAAAATTGTATGTTCGGTGTCAGAAGATAATTGACACTACATCTTTATGCCTCTAACACGGAACCCAGTTACACTTGGGGATCCATGTCTTTCTTCCTTGCCCCCCTTCTATTTTTCTATGCAGTACAACAAAGAATGGCTCTTATTGCAATACAACATATGACCCGCTTTCACCGTCATACATATCATGATCCATCACCGCTCCACCATTGTACTTAATCGTCATGAATTGGAAACATTGCTTGCTCCTACGGTTAAAGATTTTGTCAAAGTCGTGCTTCGATGTATCGAATGTTTCATTGCACAACCGATAATACTCTAATTTCGATACATCCGACTCTACAACAACAACCGCATCGTAGCCGCACTCCAATCGAATCTCAAAATGTAAGAACAAAGTGTTTCCTACAACAATGTCACGGTGATGATCAACTTAATGAACCGAGATGATTTTTGTCGTGAGCTGATTCTCTCGAGATATTTATGGTACTTCACACTTGTTCGGTTGCTTGATTTACATGGTTTCGATGTCTTGAATTCATCATCAACATACGTGGTGTATGATTCGATTCATTGAAAACATCGAGGGGAGAGTGTAGGCGTCCCTTTCCTTCTTCGTTTTTCCACGTGCTTCCTTGCGAAAACCCAATGCTCTCCAAAATTTCTTCCATAAGTATGAAGAAATGAGACGATCCGTGGTTCAAACGTCTTAATTCGGTGTTATCGTCTCAATTTCACGGGTGATCTTGTGTGAAGTTACCCAATTATGATGTTATGATGCCTCACACGCCTTGGTATCGACTTATTGCATATTTACATGTGATTAGTATTCAGTAAGACCACAACCGCCGTCGGAAAGCCGTATCATTTAGTCTTTCATGGTTTATTTGGTGTGATGCGTCTACATACGTGAGAAGATCTTGTTGATTTACGGCATGTTACCCTCGAACGGATCTTCCGCAATTAGTCGACATACTTTGTGTGGTTTATCGCTCATCTACAAATTCACCGTGATAATCGAAACTTTCAAAAGTTAGAGGAAATGTAGACTTCATCAAAGTTTCAAATCTGCTAAAGACAGCTTATCACTGAGGGAAGCTAATTTAGAAACATCGTCAATTGGGGAAAGGTTAATTTGTTTCATACTTATTTCATCTTTTCTCTAATATGGCTTGTGCACAAATAACGTGTACAACCCGTAATGGTCAAGAAAGGACCACGTAGTACGCCTCGGTACAATCCTTATAAAAGGAGCGAAGCTTTATTTTTGAGTAAAACCTATCAAACCTTTCATTTTCAAGGTTTTGCTCAAAATACAAGTACTTCCCATATGATTTTAAAACCTCAACCATTTATATCACTAGTTGAGGAAGTATTATGAATTTAAAACTTTGTTCACAAATTGTTCACAATGGTCACTCTTCCCGCAAAACTCAAAATGGTCATATTTATTTCAAACGCTCAAAAATAACATTTTATATGCCATTTTGAGGGGAGAAAAATTGTGATAAGAAATATGTTGTTCAAAATGCAAATGAATCCGTGTACCTCGACTTAACCTACGAATTGATTTGCACTAAAGCTGTTAGTAACTCGAAAAGACTTGTCCCGGACGGTAATAATTTCAAGCTAGTTCGCTAGTGATGTAAACGTGTCTCGCAAAGGACTTGTCCAAGTAGAAAGTACCATTCGAGAAACTCTTGATAGACATGAACTCGACGGGTATGACAACCTTCGAGGTTTGTCTACACCTTCAAGGTAGTTATTAGAGCTAGTTGTCACCTAAAAGTCGACAATGTAACTCTTTAACTATACAACGTAACCGTGTCTCGCGGGGATTGTCTATCTTCGATGAATCAATTCAAAAGTGCGCTCTTTCCTCACCGTGCATTTAACCATTAAAACTCTTAAGCACATGTAGGGGGAGTAGTTATGCAAAACTTCATCTCACCGTGGTCAAACATGTTTTTCGTTAACAAACCCTTTGAGAGAGATTTTAACATACAATGGTTTTAATGGCAAACATAGGTTAGTCATGGAGTTATAAGGTGACTAAGGTTAGGAATAACCGTCCTATGATCCGCCAGAGCTGGAGGGATCTACCCAAGGACACTACCATTAGTTAGTGCTAGAAGTTCTTAGGAATGATTGTAAAAAGGAGAAAATGAGAATCGGAGAAAGAAGGAGTTGAAGAATCAAAAAGAAATGTAAAGTAAAGGGTGAAAAGAAATAGCCCTCAGTTATTCAACTTAGGGCGATACACCGGGTTCAATTCATATACTCTTGGTTGTCACATAGTGACATCGGTATTGAAGATTAAAAGTCGTCATGGACCCGATGACGCATGCACTAAACCTTCTTAGCCACTCAAGTTTTTCTCAACGTGCTTGTTTCATTCTCACAGGGAACCCTACGCAAACTATTGGCTTTCTCTTGAGATCGCCGGTATTGAAGAAGGAGACCCTCTCCCAGTCTCCGCTCGGAAAACCAAACGCACTATTGAGTCTAGAGCCATGAGATTCATCAAAAGATCTCTTAGGAACACTTGACATTTAATCACTGATGATCAACAAATAAGATTATTAGTGGTTCATATCAAGTCCTTCATGATCTTAGCAATCTGTCGAGAACATTTATGAGAGGTTCACATTTGTGATCCTCGGTGATTGAATGGAAACTCCGCCAGGTCAACATCAAACACCGACAAAGTCGGTCACCGGTAACTCCCGTGGATTACGCGGTGTGTCTCAAACGGTCTGATCAGGAGTGATGCTTGATTGTACCTCGACTATCCGAATCAGATGTACTTCGTACATCGCTTATCTCACTGTGGGACTCCAGTTCGAGAACGGCCTTTGTAAGAATTAGAGTTGTGTTTTCACACTATGTCATTAACACTCTCGAAGTTCAAACTTGTAAGTCTTAAACCGCTTATTACTAACCGCTTGAAATTTTTCTTCTTATGGAAGCTCGAGTGGGATGATCGTCTTGATTCTTCTCATGCTCACGCCCAACATCATCACTAATAGAAGTTCTATCCAAAAGCAACACAACAATGTAATGATTCTTCATCAATCAAAGAATCTACAAAGTCAAAGACTTAAAGAACTTCATCGTTATTGATTTCCAACGTCAAAGAGCGTGTGAGTATGTGGAAGAATGACGTGGAGACACCGAGCAACAAGGCACTGAGGCGCATCGATGCGATAACAACATACTATCACTTTCACCACAAAGAACAATGATCAAAGAACAAAGTTAAAGATGACGTCAAGCATAACTGCTCAAAGATAACGATCTCTACACCGGGAGATTGTTCGAATCAAGACAATTCCTCTCAAGAAGAAGAATGTCGGAAGACGTCTACAACTACTATTACATCAACGCCTTCACCGCTTACATTCATATATACTGAGGGAGATTGTTGGAATCACTCCCAAACAGATTTCAAGTATTTATATTTCATATGTAATAGGTAGCTTTATTATGGCCTTTATGTTTGTTTAAGGTCAAGCTTATGTAGAAGGCCCATAAGCTTGATCCAAGCCCAATAAGGAATAGGGAAGGAGAGGGAGTGTTGCCCTAGCTCCTTGCCTATATAAACATTGTAATAACCTTCATTTGAAGGTTGGTTGTTCAAGTTATTCTCTTTCACTCACTCTTTTCCTTAACCGTGTATTTTCATACGTATTGTGTGTGTTTGGATAGCTTGTTCATCCGCCTCTTCTCTCTATCTCTTTCATATAAGCTTGTGTTGTAAAACTTGTGACCTAACAGATGAAAATTATATTTTTGATGTTTTAGGACCACAGGCTTGCGGATGTATTGCGTCCATTTCAGAAACATGAAGACTTGGTTACTATAGAATCATTGGGTAAGCCTCCCGCGATTAATCTTTTCTACTCGAAACCCACTGTTGTATAACATAATCTATTGACACGGGCTAAATGTGAAACTTATCAAGGTACGTGACTGATATTAGTTTCATGTATAGGATTTCGAGAGTAGGGCTAAACATGTTAGTATATTATGTGAAATCCATTTCTAAAATCCTAAACATGTAACTTTTTAAGTATGTTTAATGAAAGTTCTTGACCAGTTTGTCTGAAGATCAAAAGCTCTATAATTTAATATCGTGAGAGCTGATTCTTAAATCAATAACTCTAAATTAAACAATAAAAAGAGATGTTAACGCTTTAAGAGGATACTAAAAGAGCCCGAAAACAACAAAGGGATGCACTTGCTAAAGACTATGCAAAACAGCTCGCTTCGATGCCAAAGCTCGATTTTTTTGATGATCCTTCCAACTTTGAAGAGAGTGATATTGACACCGAATATTGAGAGCTTTTGACTATGACAATGTAAATCTAGCATGGTTTTCGGAGTCATTTCATGTTTCTTAAGCATGGTTTATTTTTATTTAATGTTTTGATATGTTTGAATAATATATAACATTTTTTCAAATCATAATCTGAAATAAAAAATATAAATGAACTTCATATGTTATTATTTTTTAAAAAAAAATTAATGTTAATAACAGTTGAACTAAAAAAAATAAATTTTAATAACAAATTTATTAGACAAAAAATTAAATTTAAATAATAATATTAATCAATTTACATGAGACTAGCCCGGCCATCGGCCGGGTCATGAGACTAGTTTATTAATAATACATTGTAAAAAATCATTGGTGAAAAAGGTGAATTTATATAGTAACAAAATTTACAAAGTTAAGGCATTTATCCAAGGACTTTCCTTTGTTAAAAATGCAACCAATAATACTATAACATCATAAGCAATTATACACCAGACTTATTGTTCACATTTTACATCCCACTTTATTATACACTAGACCTTAAAATCATACTACAAACTTTATGCAACATTACTAATCTTATTCCAACTTACAATTGGAAAAAATCAAGGATGAGGTAGTCCCATGCTGCATGACATACCAAGTATTTTACAACTTAAATGCGGACCATGGCAAAGCAAATTCAAGTTCATTTCATTTAGTATCTTTTGAATTCCAAACTAATTATCCATTCAAAAAAAATGATAATCTATATCTACAGATAATCCCTCCGTCTCAAATATATTTTTTTAAATATAACTTTGACCTTAAATATATTTTTTTGTAGTATATAATACTTGATGAAAATTATAACAATGAAAATACATGTAACCACAATCCATTTATATATTTTACATCAAGTATTGTATACTACAAACAAAAATATTTAAGGTCAAAGTTCGATTCATAAAGTCAAAATAAACTTATACTTTGGGACAAAGGGAGTAATATAGTTTAGAAAATTATGTATTAAATATAGACTCTAGACATATTTCATCCATTCAGCCCATGTTGCATTTGTATGTATATTTGATTTAAAAAAGCTAGAAACCAAATCGACCCATTAAAAAATAAATAGGTCAAGACTGCAACTATATTTAAGAAAATATAACACCCTTTAGCAACATAGACTTAGTCAGCTTCATCTTCAATAAAAACCTCGGCATCATTTAACATCTTCGTGTCACATGGATAAGAAACATTTGAATACACTTAGGCCAACTTTCTACCCGTCTATCACATTTCATTATAACTAAACTTTTCAAATCCAGCCAACTTGACTTGTTAGAAATAACGTACGACCAAATCCACCTGATATTTGGTAAACAAATCCAAAACTGAACCTCTATAACAGTAGTTTCAGATTGCCACCCATTATGGCCATCAATGCAAGAGTTAATAGGCATACTGTTATACCCCTTTATCACGTATACCTTCCTTTACCACAACGAATACCACGTTTACCACACAACAAGAACACGTTAAATAAGAAAGATTAAGAATAGAACTTGGTGACTTGAATGATTGAATTCGTATGTATGTTTAGAGAGGTAGAGAGAAGAAAGATGAAAACAATAAGATGTTATATTGCTTCAAAGGAAAACACACACACACACACACACACTCAAGCACACCCCTCAAATGACATACTTGAGGGGTATTTATAGTAAGAGAGGATGATATCCTAAGGCTTGGCCATGGGCCTTGAGATGGACTTGGATTGGGCTTGGGTTACACGAACTAGACAAGGCTAGCTTATCTTAACTAATGCCCAATTAGCTTAGCCCAATCCACGAGCCCGTTGACTATTCTATCACAATATCTAACACACATTACAAAGTTCCTAATCGTGAATGACCATCACTTCTAATAAAAATAATCAAGGCTAACACATACGGTAACAATTTATATTAAAAGATTAAACGTGGGATGAAGAACTCACCATTATCAGTTGGGACTCTGCAACAACACCAATGATCATCAAATTAGTTAGTTGAGGCAGAGATCACGAACTATAGAATCAGTACTGAAGGAAGTGGTAGTTGCAGAAGCGGCTCCCAATAGAAAACTTGACAAAGAAAGATAAATGCAGAAGCGACTCCTGAACCTGGTAGTGAAGACAGTGGCAGCTGCGGTTGCGATGTCGTTATATCCTGTAAGAGATGAAATAATGGGCTTTCAAGTAGCATTTTTAGCGGTCTTTGGCACCTCGATGTCGGCTCTTCGCCACATGTATTATGTTCCAAGGGCAGGGTTGTTCGCCCATTAACTCCAGAAACTCAAGAATTGATTCTGAAGCGAATTAATTAATGGCATCGACTTCATTTCAACCTGAATTCTATGCTTGTCCTAAATAAAATGTTCAAAAATAGAAATTTACTTTCAAAATTCAAATGAAAGTGAATAGTTAGATACATTGAAAATGGCTAAAGACACTAACCTGGAGGTACATAGTCATCAACAACTTTAGTAATATTTAGTTGGTCGACCACCTTGTTGTTGCTCCGGTACTACCTATTTGACCCACACGATATAAAATACAACTCAATTTGATCATTCATATTACGTGGTTCTTTTCCTCTATTCTAGGTGATTTTTCTTATGTTCCTAGCACAAGGTGCAATTATGGACAGGAGTAAAATGCAGTTTTCCAAATCATAATCAACACATCAACTATTCAAAGAAAAAGTTGGACAAAATATCGTTTGCGGGTTGACCCCACCCTGACCGGATCGGTTTTGACTTGTACTCAAATTAACCCATTTAGAACTGTGACCCAACCCACTCTACCTGCCTTCATAAGAATACAAACTTACCAAGAACCGCCAACAATGTCCTTAAATCTAGAAAATAGAAGAAAATCATATACTTGCCAATTGCCAATACCGTTTAATGTACTAATAGTCATAAAAAATCAACACAAGTTGATGTTAATATTAAGGCAAAACTGATTCATTAAATAGCTTTTTCTTTATAATGAAGTATATCTGGACAGTTTTAGCTTTCCCAATTAAATCATGACCATTATAAACAAAACCGGATATTTAACCTTGAACCGGATACAACGCCTTAGTCCCCTTAGCCTTCAGGGCATTCTTTAAATAGTCCAAGATCCTCAAACATGGAAACCGCAGTAGAATTTTCCACTTTAGCCTCGACCATCACTTAAAGAATTTTCCACTTGATAATTAGATCCATATAAAGTTTTCAATATAAGGGATCAAGATGTAATATTAAGAAGTAAAAAGTTTGCTACTGAAACTTCTTTCTATGTTAGTGCTGCTCCATAGATTCCAAACTATAGGAAAAGTCACAGACAATAATCATAAACAATGAAGCTTCAACGAAATCCCAAAAAAGTATTAACACATTTTATGGTTGATCTCAAAGCTATTTCTAGGAATTCAAAAAAATTTAAAACAGAAAACAACATGTTTGACCAAACCTTTTATGAATGTGATTTCCCTAATTTATTTCCAAAAAATTTTAAAAATTAAAAAAAAAAGTATAAATGTAATCAGAATAGGTTAAAACAAACTATTAACAAACGTAAATCAACATAAGACATCAATTGCATTACCCTGGTTTTACTTTCTAAAAAATAAAGAATTATAAATTGAATTTTTAAAAAAGGGAGGTACTGAAGAAGATTGTCATCTACAAAAGGGATGAATGCTTTGAATGAGTAGTACTTAACAAAAATTTCAATGTGATGAGCTTCAAAACACATATGAAAATTAATTATTGGATGCTTTAGAGGGTTGTACTAAAACTCTCTTTTATTAGATAGTATAAATTAGACAAATGCCCACATAAGACAACGATGTATAGCATCAAATAATTACACTTGTGAAATCATTATTTTTGTTTGAATTTTAATGCAAAGTTATGAATTTAATTCTTAGACAATTCGAAAAAAAAGTTCATGAGTTATAAATAAAAAATAATAAAAATTTAAGGATTAAAATACATTTTAAATATTAATTTAGTTGTAAATGATGTTATCATTTATTAGTTAAGAGTATAATACTCCACTAAAATTTACTCATATTTTAAGCAATTTAAAGTTAATGAACGCATAAAAAGCAAAAAATTGTTGTCTGAACATTGAAAGTACTTTAAGCTATAATTATTCGCATATTAAAGACATAAATTTAAGAGCTAACTACATAAATGGTTCCGGTGGTTTGTCAGGTTTTTACGGATTCAGTTCATTTTCACTGTGGTTTTGACCCAACATAGATCTAGTCCAAAATGCTACATAAATGGTAACCGTGGTTTGTCGGGTGTTACGGATTCAGTCCCATTTTCACCATTTTTTTGGGTAAAGGGAGTAATCCTGCACTCGTAAATGTATTAACCAAATAAACATTTAAGTACAATGGATATGAGTGAAATCCCATATCTCAAATTTCGTTACATAAGCATAAAGCTTACATAACAAGATACTTCCTATTATCTAAACAAGAAAACAAATCACTACTCAAATGATAACATATGACACAACGAAATAAAATTACTTCCTAGGACCTTGAAACTTTGTGCCATACATGGCATTAAAGGCATC
Organism: Chrysanthemum lavandulifolium; assembly: GCA_022545495.1. Lineage (NCBI taxonomy): Eukaryota > Viridiplantae > Streptophyta > Magnoliopsida > Asterales > Asteraceae > Chrysanthemum > Chrysanthemum lavandulifolium. Next base: position 276,231,651 of record CM040240.1, on the reverse strand, counting down.
CAAATTCTCGAAGATCACGAACTGCTTTCGCATAGTCATCAAGTCATAGTCATCATACTCATCTTCAAACTCTTGGCCACCACCAAATATATTAGCAGACTCATCAAATGGGTTAGCAACAACCTCATCTTCGTAATCGACACCTCAATCTCTCCCACTTTAGAAAAAGGGTTAACTCTCTTAGTAGAAGAGGTAGGCGGAATAGGTTGACCATCATCATCCACAAGAGTAGCTTTCCATCAATAATTAGCTTTTCAAGCTACCAATTTTCTCAACTATGGAGTAGAACCAACATCCATTGTTCCCATTAAATCACTCACAAGCGGTACATGTGATGTAGAACCGCCTTAATCAACTCATCCTCATTAACCTCCATTGTACGACCAAGATCCACATCTCAGAGCCCATATTAAGAGCATCAAACCGATTAGACGAGTGATCCCGGTTCCACTCGTACTAGCCACATCGAAGCCATCTTCATCGACATTTACTTTCTTGGGTTCGAGAGGAGGCTTTTGGGCGATATTCAAAATGCTTGCCCACTACAGATTTAGTAGAACCTCCTCGACCCGGATCCGGCCAACTTGCTTTCTCTTCTTCTTATTGTCAACAGTTTGAAAACCATCACTTACATTCTTATGAGGTTGAGCAGTCGGAATCACAACCTTAGGACAATCCACCAAAGTATGTCCAAATACCCGACATTTCTCACATCTAGGCGGTTTCCATTCATATTCAACACGGATCTTCTCAATAGTCGAACCCGTACCATCAAGTAAAGGAATCTCAACAGTGAGGCTGTCCCTAAGAACCTCATTAGACTTCACTTCAATCATACACCTAGCAAAACTACTACGGCCCCACGATTCTTTGTACATTTGACTATTAAAAGCATCTAACCTTTTGGGCGTACCAATCAATGTAGCAAGAAGACTTAGTCCGTCATCAGAAAACATAGCTAATGGAACATCATGGAATTTAACACACACCGGAATGTTAGTCAAATCCTCTTTAAGCAAGTTGGTGTTCAGTGTCCATGGTTTAAGAATAATAGGAACATTACGAATCAACCAAGGACCATTATCAAGAACATCATCGATGCCTTTATTCGAATTAAACTCAAGAAGAAGAATCCTTAGCATTCATCATAACCTTTTGTAAACCATACTTAGCCCACGATTGCGAACATAATAGTCAACAACAGAAAAGCAAGGCGTTGACCAAGGAAGTATCCGTGATAGAGTATTCTCAAACCTCATGTTCACCTCTTCCACCACTTTCATTGGGACCGAAGGTCAACATCATCCTTCTTTTTGCCGCATTCTAACCTCCGAAAATTAGACATGTGTTTCGGGATTCATTAGAAGCAACACCAGCGTAAGAAACCGACTTAACTCCATTACCACAAGTAGTAACAACCTTTGGTGCATTAGGATCAGAAGTAACACTATGATTAGTAACACTAAACATTAGTACCATTCGAATTAAATTGAAGCCCAATACCACTCGAATTATTCACATAAGAAGATGAAGCCATCTAAGCAATATCACTGTCAATTTTATTCATTGCTTTATCAAATTTCGATGCGATTAGCAATCAATTGCTCCACATTAGGCTGTTTTGAAACATTAGAGGCCGAATCGTAGCGGTGTATCATGGCTTTGCTCCAAATCATCCAAAACAACCTTATCCTTAACCTTATTCACGTTATCACCCCATCACATTCAATATGATCACCAAGACTCGCTCGACCAAGATACCATCATCATTGCAGATTCAACCGCATCAAGTTCATCATCCTTTAGCAACCCAACTGATCGGCCAAGTTAGATGGTGCATCAATAGTTTCACGAACCACTAGTTTGATCGGCGAAACTAGTAGAAGACCAAATCTCTAGTGCCCTTACGAGCACTATTCTTGTTGAAGAAACCTTTTCCATCCTCTTAAACCCTCAACCTACCAACCAAATCACCCCAACCAAGTACCAATCAACCAAAGAGATGTACACAAGAAAACCCTAATCAAGCGTTAGGGTTTAAACCACTGAAGAAATCGATCCTATCCCATAATACAAAAACGTTAAAGAGAATGATAGGATAGGAGAATGATCGAACTGATAAAAGAAGCAGGATGAACCGACTTAAGAATGATATATGGTAAGGTACGATCACATAACCAAGGCAACGAAACCCTAACCAGCGATTTATCCAAAAAACCTATAATCCGAAAAAAACAAGCAGCAAATTAAACAACCCAATGATAATCAAGAAGATTAAACACAAGGATGTTCACTTTGATACACGAATTAATGGAAAACAGGAGAATTAAGATAAAAAACGATTAGAATAGGGTTAGGGTAAAACGTGATGGTTCAAAACCACAGCGATTGGACTCATAACGAGAATGAAAAATGGACTGAATTCGTAAAACCCGTCAAACCACAAGGACCGTTTATGTAGTTAACTCTAAATTTAATTTTGGAATCAAGAGTTGGAGATAAATTATATGTGACAACTCATAATTTCAGGTCATTTTACAAACTTTGAAAATTTTACTATTCATCTCAGGAATTTACTATTCATCCATTACTATTCATCGTTTTTGAAATCGATTTGATATTCTGAGAATGTATTCCAAAATTTTACTATTCACGAAACACTATTCATTCCCGGAGAAAAATCACTATTCATAATTCACTATTCATCGTTTTTCGTAAACTAGGTTTACGAGTATCAAAATTGCGTAACCTTAATCGTTTAGCTGCAAATTCATGAACATTTCATCGAGGACATTTCATATAGACTAGATTTAGTCTACATATCATTAGCAACATCATCGTAATATTAGTTCATGCATGGATTTGCATTTTTCATTAAACGTATAATTTCCTATTAAATAAACGCTATCGCGTAATCATTTATTTTGAACATTTGATCCGACACTTCCAAAAAAATTATCCTGATATATTTTTATACTCATTTTAAGATTATAAAAATTATATTATTAATTTACTCGATGTTTTCAATTTATTTTGTATATAAATTGTTATGTATAAATATTTACGACGGTTTTCGTAAATACTACTCGATAATTATTATTTCACTAAATTTTTGAAAGAAATGAATTTTTATAATTTTTATGACATCGATATATTTTATTTTGTTCCGTTAAAATTTATTTCTAGCTAACGCTACCCCAAATATCTATTTTAACTTACAAGTTACCAACTATACTTATACATCTATACATTTACTTAATCAAAATGCATCATATCTTTTTTCTTTTTGCTCTTTTCGACCAACATAGCATGACTCAACCTTTTATTACATAAAAATCTTAAACTAGATACTACACATGTACATATAGATCAACACTTGTTGTATTTTTTTAATATATACAAACATAACACATACTAGCACATTACTAAGGTGTAAAAGAAAATAAATCCTCTCTCATTTCTTCATGAAGAACCGGCCAAGGCAAGAACACAAGAGAAAACCATAAATTTTTCATGATCAAGTGTTTATCAAACTCACTTAATGATCTATGTTAAGGTTTTGAAATAAAAACCTATAGATTAATAAGGTTTTCATCATCTTTTTCACATAATCATTCAAGTAAGTATTTCATGATCATTTTTAATCTTTCATATTCATACTTCGGTCATATTATTGTGCTTGAAAGAAAACATGCAAGTTATGTGATTATCTATACCACTTTATTTGTTTTTAAGTACTTATAATTAGTATATACTATCCTATAATTAATCCCTTGAAACATATCATTTTTGATGATGTCTAGGAACCCATGACACCCTAAGAAGGTGTATGGTAGGCTTAGAATAGCTTTGGCGTTGATTTGAAGTGATTGAAACAAGTATTACACAAGAAAAACCATTTTCGACAACATTAAATAAGGGTCTGATCATAATTGTGAAATATGGAAATTTCGACAGTTTGTAAAATATTTTGGGCTAGATATTCAGAAAATATACTTTAAAACGAAAACGTGGCCGCTTGAACGGGTTAAAACGGAGTTATAACGAAGAAGTTATGCTATTTTCAAGTTTAACGACGAAAATTATATTTCTGAAAAACTGCATGCTGTCAAGAGTTAATTTAAGGGCAAAAACGAGTTTTAAACATTGTCTAAATGAGTCGATTTGTCAAAAATATGTTAGTATACTTTAACACGAAGCTAAGGACATATAAAACGTAGAAAACGGACTTATAACGACTAAGTTATTCACATTTTAAACAAGTTGTCGTAACTATTTTCACAAGTATAACATATATATATATTTCCTATTAGCAAAAACTAGTTGTCGCTAGTGACCATGTTGAGGGTCGTTTTTAACATCGATGGAGTACTTTTTGGAAAACGATGTCTTCTAGTAAAAGTAATTTCACCTAGCCTATTTTCTAAAATGTCCAACCATTCATCAAACAGAGTTGTAATGAATAAAATACGGTCACTCAAACTTTGCCGAAAATTACCCTTAAATAATATTTTTGGTACAAGTACCCTACTTTACCCATGTTTTTCTCCATGATCGAGACCTCTATGATGAAAATTTAAAAGCTAATACTTTTAGATGATGCTACAAGCTTTCCAAAACCATTGAGTTTGTTTCCTAACACTCGATATCCACTATTTTACGACCAGCTTTTAGAGGTCATTTAGTCCCCTTTTATGAATTATCAAAGTATATTATTTTGCGACGAAAAGCTATAAATTCTTGATAAATCACTAAACGACTATCGTAGGAGGTTGTTTTAACGTAAATACTTGTAAAGTATTTTATAATACGACGAGATGTCATAAACATATATTTCGACGATAAACATTATTTTCAAATGTACAAGTGGTATGGATATCATATGAGTTTGCATGCACGACATTGTTTCATGATTTACATTAGAACATATCATTCATAATAGGTCGCGGTTAGAGATTGGGCCGCATTTCAGCGTATCCACTTTTGTCATCATTATAATTGCATCAGGTGAGTTTTCATAGCCCCATTTTCAATTGTTTTGTACTATTTTTGGGGGAGATACATGCTTAACTATTTTTCACAAGTACTTTAGATTTTTAAGGATAACTTCTATCATGATCACCATCATTTCAAAACCGAATGTTGTACTATATCAATTGTTCTTGTTTGCGTGCTATAGTTCTATCGAATAATGTGCTATATCGATTGACTCATCGATACATTGAGTCATGTACTATTGATTATGTGCTATGGTTCTACGTCGAGTTAGGTACTATTGTGAATTCATTTGACATCATGTGCTTGAACATAAACTATACACGCTTTTGGCGGTGGGTTGTAAACACACAAGTTGCAAGTTTTGTATGGGTGGAACTTGAACCGAGTGGATTTGCAATGCCTTTCTTGCATGAACATTCTTTAAAGGTTTTCTTCATGACAACACAAACTCTATGAACTCACTCAACCTTTGTGTTGACACTTTTAGCATGTTTTATCTCAGGTATCTAAGGCATACACTTCATGGCATGCATGTGGACTTATCATAGAGTCGTGGTGACGACGCGTCTCACATGGGATTTTTGCACTTTAAAAACATCGTTTGGCTTGTATCAAACTTATTTCCGTATATGTTGACTTTCATTTGGGACCTATCTTTTGTAAACTCTGAGTGTTTTATTAAATAAAATGATGTATTTTCCAAACGACACTTTAAATCGTTCAATATAACTGTAACTGTGATGCTATGACAGTTAACCCCCAGAAATTTCATTCCGTTGCAAAACAGGTAATTTGGAGGTGTGACATTATACATGTACAATTATACAAATGCTACATTGATTGATATACTTACCCATATTACAAATCTAAACTCTTCCCTTGATGCTTATATGGTGTAAAAATAATGTTAACCATTTAATTAGGTGACAGTTGTTGCGGCAAAAAGAAGTAAATTTTATATAAACGATTTTCGGCAAAAAAGCACCGTTTGAAAACTTCGTTTGAGGCCCCCCTGCCTACTACTACCCTACATGATATATGAGGCAAGGGTTGTGATATATATTCTGTTCATTGTATTAAGGTTTTGTGATATTGTTTTAATATTTTTATACCGTGATGTAGACCTTTCTATATGACATTGTACATACATGGTTGATTGGTTGTTAACTCCCACTTTTTTTTTTCTTCTTAGATCTATCTCTGAGCTTCAGTTTGTAAACTCTAATTTAAGCAAGTAATGAAGGTCAAAATGAATTTGGATAAAAACAGATTAGTATATATGAAAAGCTAGTTAACCTGATCGGGTGAAGTATAATTTAATGTGTTATGTTAAAGTCAACTTAAATGATAGCCATGAATATCCATCTAATCTTATTTATCATAGAAGCGAAGTGCCTACATAAGATTTTAAACATCATAAACTTGCAATAAAACACATCATATAAGATGCAACCACGACCAAAAGTTCCTATGGAAGTTTGGTTATCATCAGGGGTTCCAGCTTCTTTTGTCGGGTCAACGTTCGAATTCTTTGCACGTCGATCAGCATCCGAAATAGTTGGAGGCCCGTCGTTTAGCTTATACTGCATCGATACGGGTTAATTATCACGAGTATTAACATTGGAGGAAGTAGAAGAAGCTAGAGCTAGACCTCACAGTAGCTGAAAAGATGGAGCTTTACCAGACACTGTGAAACTAAAGGGTGTTGAATACTTATATGTTTTTGCAAAGTGGCATATGTATAGAAGTACAATGTTGCCCTTGATGTGATGTCTTTTGACATGTGAATAAATACTTCATTTTTAAACGATTTTCTAATAGTAACTGATTTTGATTTGTAAATTTACTTCAAAAACGCATAATGACAATGACACCTATCGAATCCAACGTTGCCAAGTAAATTTACTTAAAGTAACAATGACAATGACACTGATCGAAACTCGTACAATGACACTGATTTGTAAATTTAGTTGAAGTTGCCAAGTAAAATCCAAACCAACGTTGAAAAGTAACCTTACTAGATACTGATCGAGATCCTCACTTGTTAAAACGAAATTTGTATCATATATCACTTTTTTGGGTGTACATGTCACTTCTTCACCTTGTTTATGCTTGTTCATACTTTGCTCTCAAAATTCAAACAAACACCTTAACACTTAATATCAATATGTTATTTTTGTGTTTGGTCTTGTAAAATCTATACTTGCATCTATAGCGCGCTTGGCATCCATTGAAACTTCCAATTTAATCCACAACATTGTTTTTGGTGACTATATATAGTGCGCTAGCTTTCATTGTCTTCTCACATTGCAAATTTGGAAATGATATATAACCTTAATGGCTGAAATTTCAAACAATATGTTTAAACATTCCCAGGAAAAGCTTACTGTTTTTCATTATCTATGGAAAGAAGGTGTCGTTGGTACCATAATAGTGATGATATGATGATATGTCGTAAGTGATATGTCAACAATGTTAGTTAGAGATACATACATTATCATAAACTTCTTTGTTTTCAATACTATGCAATTGAGATGTGATTTCAATGCATGAAAGCTTTTTTGCTGTTTTTGTATGAAGCAATTTGTATATTTATTGATGTAAAAAGGACAATGATTAAAAAAAGTATGATACTTGCCACTATTTTCTTTTGTGGGTAGCGAACAAAATTTTTTGCTTTTGTGGGTACTTTTCTTTCAAATTCATCTTTTTTAGGGTATTTTACGAAATTTTTGACATTTTGCCCCTCTTAGCTAAGATTTTTTTTCCCGGAAGGCAAAATGTCACATAGTACCTTAAAATGATGAATTTGAAAACAAGACCTACAAAAGCAAAAAAAATTGTTCGCTACCCACAAAAGAAAATGGTGACAAGTATGATATTTTTTTCAATCATTTGCCCATGTAAAAAATATAGTAATAGACTAATTTTGGAACGAAATGTGATGAGTTGCCAAAACTTTTTTCGACATGTCAATGTGAAGATTTTACAACCTCTCCTCTAAGTTTATTATTTTTCTCTTTTTCATAGACAAGTGCTACAAGGTAAAACATAAATAATAGTTTTACAATTACACATTGTTATACATAGACTCCTTATGATAACATATATAGTACAAGAGCATGATATAAACAAGTATGTGCATGGTATGTGTAGCATGCATGTATCTTAATGGTATTTGTTTTCATGGATGGAGCGACCGGGTGCACATTTGTTTTTTAATCGTAATATAATAGAGTTTAAGATGCTGACTAGATAAGACTAAAAACACATTTCAATGGATCTGGGTCATTTAAGATGAATTTGGAAAATAATCGATGCTTTTTCTTAAAATTAACACTAAATCGAAAAAATATATATGTGTCACGGGCACCCACGGGGCCTCTGGCTCCGTCCCTGTTTGTTTCTAAGTTCTTGTTTTTTTTAAACGCACTTGAAACAATATATGGAACAAACATGACGTCTACATCGATACTTACGTAAGTACATTTATAAAACCGCTTGACATGTGACGACGTTTGGAATGTGAATAGATACTTACATTTTTAAACGCTTTTTTAATACATTAACTGATTTTGATTTGTAAATTTACTTAAAAACGCTTAATGACAATTGATAAAATATAGAAAAGAAAAAGGTATAGTCATGTCTGCAATGAAACAATTTGAGTTTTTTAAAATATTAAATAGGTCATAATTCAATCAACGACTAAGAATGTTTTGGAACCTAGCCAAGTAAAATCCAAACCAACGTCCAAAAGTAACATTACTAGATAGTGATCGACATCCTCACTTGTTCAAATGGAATAACTTGTATAATATATCACTTTTTTGGGCATACATGTTACCTCTTTACCTCGTTTATGCCAATTACTTTGCTCTCAAAATTCAAACCAACACTTTAACACTTGATATCAATGTGTTATTTTGTGTTTGGTCTTGTAAACTCTATCTACTTGCATCTAACGCGCTTGACATCCATTGAAACTTCCAATTTAATCCACAACATTGTTTTTTATTCATGAACTCAACTTGTTATCGAGTAATAATGTACAATCATATAGTTTAGTTTCATTATAACTTAAGATGTTTACATGACAACAAAGTCGTCGCTCAAAAGTTCTCTTTAAATAATGTACCCATTTTGTAGCAAAAAAAGCAGTGTGAACATGAAATTAGTGGTTCTCTTATTTTGTCCACTTTTGATTCGTATATTATTTTCTTGTTGTGAAAAAGAGTTAATTGGATGAAAAGTATTCTTCAACTGATCATAATGTATAAGATACAATGAGCATATTGGGTCATGGGCTTCTTATGAGTTATATGAGCATCCACATAATAATAATTTTGGCATAATTTCATATATATCCTTCTCTGGATGAATAATTACATGTATATCCTTTGTACCAGTTTTTTATGCATAAAATACAATGTTTTTAATGCATCAAAAGGATATATATGTAATTTCCAAAATTTCTAAGGATATATATGTAAAAGCCCCATAATTTATAACACTCCCTCTTGGATGTCCGTATTATTAATACGCTTTAAGAATGTCGCTCATTAAAAACCTTGTCGAGAAAACCGTGGGACAAAACCATGACTAAGGACAAAAAAGTGCAACACAGTATTGTCTCCTCTCGATGACTATATCACTCGAGCTCTTTGAGTCGTCGCATTCCAATGTTGTAACTTAGTTTCCTAAATGTTGATGTATGAAGTGTCTTGGTAAATAGATCTGCCAAATTGTCGCTTGAACGAACTTGTTAATATCACCATTCTTCTGTAAGTCATGAGTGAAGAAGAATTTTGGTAAAAATATGTTTCCTCCTATCGCCCTTGATACAACCTTCTTTAAGTTGAGCAATACATGTTGCGTTATCTTCATGCAAAATTGTTGGTGTCTAATTTTCTGAAGATTTCCACATGATCTATGTATGTGTTGTATCATACTTCTTAGCCAAACACATTCTCGACTTACTTCATGTATCACTAGAAATTCTGCATGGTTGGATGAAATCGTTGAGATCGTCGGCTTAACTGAACGCCATGAATTTGTGGTTCCACCACTTGTAAATGCATATCCAGTTTAAGATCGACCATTGTGAGGTTCAGACATTATGGAAGATATGTAATCTTCTAATATAACTCAAATACCTCTAATCAGTATCCTATAAGATATGGACATCCATATTATAATAATCCATAATACTTCCCTTTGGATGTTCATTTGAGGATTATGCCTCGTTAAAACCTTACTAGACAAAACCCAGTGGGACAAAAATCTAGTGAAGGAAAAAAAAATACATATCCTTTATACGCTTGGGGATGTTGCCTCATTAAAAACCTTGCCGGAAAACCCTATGGGGACAAAGCCGTGGTCAAGGGAAAAATAGTGCAACGCGCATCTTCTCTCCCCCTGATGATCACATCACTTAAGCTCATCAATCGATGAATGCGCCTTAATGTGTCTTGATAGAATCACATGAATAAATACTCTCTACATGTTGTTCGCATATCTAATTTAAGGATTAAGATACATCATACATCTCATTTAAGTACATCCTTGTACTTCACATATACATATTTTTGTATGACACATGTAAATTGATATTGTGATCATCATCTTTAAAAGTAAAAGGGGCTTTCTTCATCAATTGACCTCATAAACATGAGCGTCATTTATCCATATAAAGATATATAGCATTTTTCTTTAGTTTTCATTATGAAAAATGATTTCATCTTTAAGATGTTTAATTCATAAAACAAGACAAAAACTTTGTATTTCATTTCAAGGTATTCACCGTCTTGAAAATCTTCTCACGAGTTCCATTCACATTTACCTCATCAAAACATATGTAACTTATACCATATTCAAATATAAATCTCTTTAAAACTAACATGGGTAAATTTTGTTATTTTAATGGCTCATTTTTAATCCATACCATATTGCCTTTCACTTATATAGTGATATATTCATCTTGATCAAGTGTAATTCTTGAAAACTTTCTTATATGCTTTCAACATGTTAAATCACGAGACATGCTTCATGCATTTTATATCCCTCATGGAATCTCAACTTCAAATGAGCTCTATTCATTTTTTTAGACGCATATTGATTAGTTATCATATCACCAGACTTATAAATATTAAATAGATTATTGGATCTACCACATGAGATCATGTCTCTATATGCAAAGTCTTTGCGAAAATATTTGTGTGCCATCAATTATGTCTTAAATAAAATAGTTTCAATACTTTAATTTCGCTCTCTCATAATTACCCATGCATATCCAATAATTTTACACATTCATATGTACGAACTTCAAGTCCCAAGAACCATGTCTCATTACAAGAGATTTTAATATTTCATTAGTTCTTTGCCTTTACTTTTTTTGTCCATTCATTTATACATCTCGCACTTCACGTGATGTATGCTTCCATGATCCTCACCATGATCATAGCACTATCTTATTTATTTACATAATCATTACCATATGTATTATTGTATACAATCACCATCGACGTCGATTCATTTAATATTTTCGATACCACACTTTACTAGACATTGCAATATATCATTTATTAATATCTCATAGCTTTTCAAGTACACGGGGTTTATCAATTACCTTCATGTCTAGTGTCTCTATAGGAGAATTATTATGGGGTCTTTATTACCTCGATTAGACCATCTGAATTTTCTTACTCCATTTTATCTATTCATATGAGGACTTTTATTTAGAATCGATTAGTCTATCACGTTGTAGACGTGCCATAGACTTACTACCAATAATTGGATTTCATTTTGAGACATACATTATAATTGGAGCCCTAGCAGCGTATATATGATCTAGTCACTTCTTTATGTCACTAAACAACCGCAATTACTAGATCCGGAATGTAAATTTTCCCTTTAAGTTCATATTCATTGGCACGAGGATCAACATTTATATTATAATTCATTCCATATCTCTCACGCTCATTCTCCCCGAATGAATTATCAATTACAACATCACATTGTTGTGCGTTGTGGTGGATTTTCAATAAAAGTTTCGCACATTTACATAAACTATAATGGGAAACATATGGTTCGTGACCATAAACCATTTTATTAGGGAGTATTCATTAATCTTGTTGGCATGATGCGAATTCATATTTATATTTTATAACATGCCCCATAATCTAAAATTTTTGTTCTCATAATTATTGGCTTTGCAATCAACTGAAGATGTTTTATGAACGTTTCAACAAAAGCAATTCGCGTATTAACTTTGGCTACATAAAGTTCAGCACTTATTCCAATAATCGCCCAGTACTTAGAAGTTTTCACCACCATTCTCAATAATACAATGTGGAAAACCTTGCTCTCATTTTATAAGTTGAGCCACTAATTACGCTAACCTTAAGTTGCGTATTTGATGATCATTTTGACGATGCACGATTTTAAAACTCAAAATGATCTACATGGCAGATGTATAGGCCTAAATACATCCCCTTTATACTTTTCAAAACTTCATAGGACAAATTCCTTAATTTAATTTGGTGGTGATAAGTGAACCATGCACTTCAATTGAGAACAATAAAAATATTGAAATCACCTTTGAAGAACCCATGGTTCTTTTATGTGTGTCGCATCATCAATGACTCGGGATGGTCCAACCGGTGAGCCCAAATCTTGGCTCATATAGTTCTTGTTTATGAACATGTGTGCTAATGCATTTGACTTTATGTGAAATCTTGGCACATAAACAACTGGTTTATGACCACAGATGCTTTCAATTGCCCTTGACTTTATACTAAAGTCACATAATATGGAGAATTTAATAGATTATCATATTTATACTTTTGTTTCTCTAATGAAATTAATATAATTAAGCACTTTATTGCTTTTACATAGTTAAATAAATAACATGAAATTGTGTTATTTGTTTCTTTTGAGGGAATCTTATAAAACTTGAGGTTTTATTTATTTTCTTTTCTAACATAACATTAGGTTATGCTATTGATTCTACTAATTAAATCATATTAAAACTTGAGGTTCTAACTATATTATTTATCTTTAACATAACATGAGGTTATGTTATTTTGATTAGCAGGGTACCATCGGGTACCCTGCGCTCTTTGGTTTTGCAGCGAGCAAATATTGTTCGGTTACACATTTTGTTTTAACGATAATTGTACAAATGAATGAATGATAATTTAATTTAAAATAACTTTAAGCAATAATAATGATATATCATTTTTAGCATTGATAAGCTCCAGATATGCTACACAATAAATTTGTTTCTTAATACTATAAACATATAACATCTTTCCAATAAACTTGACGTAAAAAAGTTAAGATTAAGTTTTATTTGACCAAAGTATTCACGTTTAAAAAAAAATCCAAAACCCTCTCTTCCTGACCAAAGTATCCATCGTGCCTAGTTTTTTAAATAATTTTCGGTTATCCAAAATTATAGCAAAATTTGGTTGTAAGTCTGAAAATTATGTGCTTTCAAGTGTTGTACTTCATGCTCAAGTTGTTACAAGTCTGAAAAGTAATTAGGAGAGAGATTCATTTGTGTATTATAAGTAGTAGAGATAGAGATAGTGATTTTAATGCAGGAATTATGTTTAAGTTGGTTGTACAATATGCTTGATAATTTGTATTTCTTGTGTAAGGGGTGTTATAATAACTGCATTAATTGTATTTATTGACCAGTTAATTAATTAACTATATTAAATATTTTGACCACATTAATAGTGCTTTGTATTTTGTACATTAAGCTTTAAGACTTGTAAGTCTTAAAATCAAGATTGATGAGAAAAATCATTAATAGTGCATTATGTATAGTACAATAGGCTTTGTATTTTGTAAGTCTTAATTTTAAGACCATGAGGAGAGAGATTCATTCCTCTATTATAAGTAGTATAGATATAGATATAGATATAGATATGTGTAATAACATGTACATTTTATTTTAGATAATATAGATATGAGAAAGCACCGTCCACTATTTTAAGTATCACGCCTAAATGCAAAATTTCGGATCCAAGAGGCCCAATTTGGTATTAAGTTCGGGCAGCCAAGCAATAAGTCCAACTACAAACCATTTATAATACAAACTAACCCTAATCACTAAAAAAAGAAACACATTTACTAAAACTTATCATCTCTTTTTCATTTGCATAAACCAACGCAGCCACAACTTATTCCACACAAACAAATAGATTTTGTCCCTTACTTTTTATTTTCTTTGATATTTATTGAATCCAATCACAACACTACAAAACTTGGTAGTTGATATCAAGCCCACGAAAATACCACCCTTTTTAGTTTTTTCTACCTAAGATTACCGAGTAGTAAACCAAACTTACTTTGGTATCTTTCTGAGAAGAGGGCTTCAAAATCTTTAAACGGTTCTTAGGTATGTTTGTTTTTGTGTTTGTTTGAACGAAAGTGTGTAGGAATGAAACCGGTGTGTTTTGTTCTTGCCTTTAATTTCGGATAGTCAAAAGTGTATCTTCTAAAAGATCCGTGATGCATATCTCTTCGTTTGTTTAAAGAAAAGTTTGTGAGTATTTGAAAGAGGCTCGGAGATCTTGGTTTCTTTTTTCCTTTTCTGTTTCAATTCTTGGTGTTGGTCTTTGTGGTTTCAGAGACGGATGCGCATTAATATGTGCATTAATGTGGTTTCTTTTTAATATGTGCATTAATGTGTTGTATATTATGCTTATTTGGTTGTAAGTCTGAAAATTATGTGCTTTTAAGTGTTGTGCATCATGCTTTATTAGTTGCAAATTTGAAAGTCTGAAAATTTAATAAGAGAGAGATTCATTGGTGCATTATAAGTAGTAGTGATTATTCCTTTGTAGTCACAATAAAACATTTATTGTTCTTGTTAACTATAAAAGAGTATAAGAGAATAATTGCAAATTAGCTTTCAAATATTATCATATAATAAAACATATCTATTTACTACTGAAGTTGCACAATTTGCAAAACACATGCATACCATTACTCAATTAATAAAATGCCTTACAAGCAAATAAAAACATATGATAAATTAGGATAATCTTAATGAGAAATTTTGAATCAACTAAGACATTCTTTTCTTATACTTAATAGCTCAATTATTCTTTGACAACTGTAATAATAATATTGCAAACTTTACAATAATTTGTATATACATTTCCTCCTTTGTTTGTAATATGACTAACTTACACAAAATGCTTCTACGATATATTGGCACGTTTAATGGCTCATCAAAACCTTATCATGAATTTGATTATACATGCTTCAATTATGTCCATAATTAACTATGATACATTAATCAAATAATATACATTGTGTGTCACACAGTGGGGCATATTCAATGTTAATGACATTTTTTTATATATATATAAGCTTGTTTTTATTTCTATCGGCAATACGCATTGTTTTTATTTCAAATCTTAAGGAGATGCGTAACACTGTATTAAAACTTTGCTAATCATTATAAGACAGCTCAACACCAATATTCAAATAATAATAGCTTATAGTACTTTTTCATACACACAAACTTTTCTCAATTTGCATCAATAACCAACTATCTGATGCCACATATGTATTATTGTTTCATAACAAAATTCATTGTTTCGTTATAACGGATTGAAATTAATGTCAAGCAAAAACTACAATTATTATAGATCATGTAAACATGGCAACATATATTCTTACTTGACAAAGTGATATTAAAATATTCTCCATTATCCCACCGTCATAACATACTACGTATACAGTGAATGATATAAGCATGTAGGTAAGAAAAACAAGCAAAACACTTAAACAACATTAAGCTGCTTTGATATTCTAATCTTATATGTAAAAAACCTAATTATGTCGTAAAAACAAGATTGTATATGAAAATAAGATTATGTAGTCCAAATCATGTTATAGTTCACATCTAATTTGTTTTATGAATGAGTGATGAAACAAAGTAAAATATGACGTAAATCTACGATATGATTTAAAAGCAAGTCAAACAATATTATATTAACTTTACTCATCGTTAACACAAATCCCATATTTACATTTTATAATAGGATCACAACTAAAGAAAAAATATTTATCTCACAAAATCACGAATACCCCTTTTTCATTACTTCTCTTAATTCGGATAAAATATCATGAGGTTCATTAGCAATGTAAATTTGTACAAACTACATCCTCAAAATATAAGTATAACATCAAACAAAATATGCATATACTATAAACAATGTATAAAGTAAACTTCATAAAGAAGAAACCGTACATGTGTGTTTCAATCACCTTTTTTACTAAGGGTGGTGGCGACCATGCCTAAGCCTTTTTTTCATGCCTAATCACCACCAATAATATCCTTTCATCTCATCTCATACCTAACAATAGATTTTTAGTGGCAACCATGCCTAACTCATACCTCATCTATTTTTTTTTTCTTTTTTCTTTTTTAATTATATTACCCACAAATTCAATACTCCAAGACTACCCTACATCTTACATCTAGCTGTGTCACCATCAGAAGAATCAAAACATTAAAAAATATGACACAAAAACAATATTCTTACTATTTCATCATCTTCTTCCTCGTTTTTTCTATTTATTCTTCAAAATACAACAAACTTATTCTTCTTCATGAATATTTTGCTCATTTTCCACCGCTACATGTTGCTAATGAAAATGAAGGATCTTCTCCCGCTAATCATCCGGTTACCTCACTTGGAACTCTTTTTGTAGCTTTCAACGGTTACTTTTCATTCCCAACTCCATGCCAAATCGGTGAAGTATACCGATTTACCTATCCTCACACCGATACCGAAGCATGCCGATTTTGTGGCAATGCATTCACCAATCGGTATTGTTCATGCCTAGCTCATGCCGAGAGGCGTTGCCAGTACCCTAATAAAACAAAGGGTTTTAAGATTTTATCACATACCGATGTCTAAACTCGCATAAAACTATAAGATTTGGCACATGGTGTTCATCACCAAAGAAAAACAAATTTGACATTTACTTTCCTATAATTTTCAATCAATTATTTATATGTTATTATATGTAATGCTTACGTCAAGAGATCTATCATATTGCATATTGATATGTAATTAAACAGAAGATTAGAATGGTTACCTTAGCCGTGATATCAAAGTACTAATAATCGTGAACCAAAAACTTCATCCATCTATACTCAGATTCGGTTAAATTTTAAATCACCTTTAGAACATAACGTGTTGTGAAAAAGAGATAATTGGATGAAAAGTATTCTTCAAGAGATACAATGAGTATATATAAGATAAACATTATGGTTAAGACCCTAATAGCTAATTGGGTCATGGGCTTCTTATGGGTTATATGAACATCCACATAATATTATTTATAACATTTCTAATGTTTCTTTGGTTTTCGTGGCATAGTTGCTTTTTTAGTGATGTTTGCTTTATCATTTTATAAGAAATGCCTTTTTTCTTTACTACTAACAAAAAGATGGTTTAAGTTTGGTTTCATGTCTTTGCTATCAATATAATTTCTTGTCTTACAAAAAAAGGTAATATTACTACTAGAATCGGATTTTAGTCAAGAAACACATTTAGCCACGATCAAAGTCGTGGTTAAAAGTCCACTAAACGACAAAATAAAAGATTTTCAACGTTTGACTTTGAGAACCACTTTAACATTTATAATACCGTCATTAAAACTTTTCAAACTTTGACTATGACTTTCAACGATATATTTGGTCAAAATGAAGAGGAACTTTCTCGCCCTACGACGGGGACAAAGCGTAGAAGTCACTTTAGGTTGTACCGAGTGGTTCATCGTCAAAAGAACAACAATGGCTTGTAGCATTTCCTATTCATTTGTCTAGGGATGGGATGTAAAAGAGGCTTTATGGTCTAAAGGCAAGGTGAACCTTCTCAAGATACCTCGCTTTCTTTATCCCGATTGGTTTCTTATTCCTCCATCGGTCAATATATTTTTACTTACCGAAAAGAAAGACTAGTTAGTACCGTAGGTAGAGCATATTCCAACACTTCGGATAACCCATTGACATTAGCACCTTGGCCGTGTAGATCCGTCCCACTCTAGACCTCATATCGCTTTTTTTGATGGGCTGCTAAGCACCTTAGGGGCCACCACATATAGCTTTAGTTTATGTTGTAACATCGATATTACTCTAGTTACGAATGACCCGGTCTATTTATGGAAACCACCCTACTTTTAGTAGATGGAGATCGCACCCTACTTTTAGTGTCGGCGGTGTCGGATGAGATAGGGACCATGAAAGCATGTGATTCAATCAAACCTTTCGCAATTCCTAATGCGTAAGAGGATGGTAATAAGCTAACATCTCCAACATGGCTTTAATAGCGAAAAAGCTCTTTCCGATTTGAATCAAGAAGACTATGAATTTACGAGATCTTGATTCGTTGAGTGCCTTCACTTGAACAACAGGACCCATTTTGTTGATTGCTTCTTTGCCCCAACTCTAACAAACCGGTTTTTCGCTCACGAAATTAGGAAATCATTATATTCTTCTTCCTTCTTTCGACAAAATATAATGAGATAGGCTTGGAAATCCCTTCGATAGATGGGTGGCAAATTGACCTCTAAGTATGGACAAGAATGTTTGTGCCCATCAAACACTACAATCATGAAAATACAAGATTCGTTAAAAGTATGAAATCGTTATTTTATTATGATAATTGGGAGAGGAAATAAATAAAAAATGTTAAAATATTTAGCCACTTAAACAAAGTTGTGGCTAAAGAAAAAAATATTATTTTATTGCTAATTAGTTAATGGCCAAAAATATTAGAAAATTTAAATTATTGACCACAAAATCGTAGCTAAAAGTAAAAATATAATAATTTTGGCAAAACTAAAATTGCCTAAAAAACATTGGCTCGAAAATGTATATTAGCTCAACCTTTAGTGACAACACATCATAGTTAAAGGTTTAATATAAAATAATATATTCCAATTAATACTTAAAATGAAATGTAATTAGTTACTATATATATTTTAACTATATTACATTTATTGGGACTCTTAGCAATAGTAAGCGAGTTTTTGTTTTGTTTTTTTTTTTTTTTTTTTTAACTTGCCTACCCGAATGGGTGCTATTCATCTTCACTCCCGACATAAGCTTACCTTTTAGATCCGTTGGGTGTGGCTCCATATAACTATCCGGCCATTTGAGGCTCCGGAAAACAAAAAATTTTTCCGGCTACAGTCGATTGTGAGGGTACACTGTTCGTATAAAGAGTGATTATTTTTTTAAGAAAATAATAAATGGACTTAACTAAAGAGGTCTAAAAAGAGACCTATGCATAAATGTATTGTACAGTACTGTTTATTATCTCTTTTTAAGCCTATTTAGTTAGGCCATGTATCATTACTCATTTTTTATGTTGAATTTCTTGCCATTTGTTCCTCACGGTTTCTTTTTTCTTCCTGAATCTTCTTAATCAACCTCACACACACACACCCACAAAACCCAAACAGAAAACGCACACACACAAATGATCGGCTCAACAAGATCTATCAATTTACGGCCTGAGAAAGCAATAACAAGCTTGCGGCGTCAAAAAAGGTGTGATTTTTATTTATGCCGGTTTGATTTTGTTTAATTTTATGGTTTTTAAATTTAGGGTTTTTAATTTTTAGGCTTTTTATTATTATTATTATTTTTTTCAAATTAGGGTCCCGTTAATTTGGGGTTTTTTTTGCCGTTATTGATTTTTAGGGTTAGCATTTGATTATGTCAGTTTTGGGTAATTTTCAATTTTTATGGTTACACGGGAGATGTTTAGGGTGCGTTTAGTTGGAGAAAAAATTCTCTTATTTTGTATCTCTAGTTTTATAAAAATTTGGAAGGAAAATTAATCTCCACAAAACATTTGAAAATATAAAAAACGTGTTTAGTTGATGTTTCTATTTTCTGTTTTGAAGAAAGGGAGGGAGGGTTGAGGGTTACAAAGGAAAACAAGGAAAACAACTAAAATTTGTTTTGTAATTTTCCTTGTTAAGTTAGGAAATAGGGGATTTGTGTTTTGCAAAACATTTTGTTGGAAAACGTTGATTTGAACGCGATCTCTGTTTTCCTTGTTTTCTACAAAACATTTTGTGGAAAACAAGGGTGTTTTCCTTCAACTAAACGCAACCTTAACTTTGGCCACCCAGCTGATGGTTTCTGGAAGACAAGAAGAGGCACACACCCTAATTGTGAAGCACTCTGACTTTGGACTTGAAATATGGCGGAACCAGGGTCAAAAGTGACAGGGTTATTTTTATTTATATATATTTTGATGCTAATGTTTTTACTGTTAAGGTTTAATTGTTTCGTTTAAAGGTGTCAAATTATTGGTTGTTTGTTATTCATTTGATTGGTAAATTATGTTGGATTTTGGGGTAGATTGAGGAAAATGATTAACGAGGTGTTTGGATTAGCTTATTTTACCGGCTTACGGGCACATTTGTATTTGGAAAAGCTCATGAGCTGGTTTTTTGTTTATGAGGTAATTAGGTTGAGCTTTTGTACTTGAATAGGTTGCACTCATAACCGAAAAAAGCCGAGCTTATGAGCTTAGTGGAGTAAATGAAAAAAAAAATACAATTGCAATGGCTTTTTTTTAAGAGATGGTTAGAGTTGTGACCATAGGTGTTGTTGCTGTCATAAGTAATCATATTCAGGATATCTTCACCAAAGCACTAAAGTTAGTGTGCTAAAAAGATAATTACAAAACCTATATGCAGTACAGGTAAAGGGTAATGTTATCTGTTAGTGCTTTGTAATTATCTTTTTTTACAATGTGTTACCATTTTATGCAATTTTCACCGTCTTTAATAGGTATACCGGCTCACATCCATTGCCAACCCACCCACCACCACCAGCTCTTTGTCGTCGCTGACCCCACCCACCATCACCAGCTCACTTCCGTCGCCGACCTAGCCACCACCACCAGCTGCTAAAAGGTAAATGTTTTGTTTTTGTGTTTTTGAGCTAACTGATCTCTGATTCATATATCATCTGTTATTGTTTGTTGTTGTTGTTGGGGTTTAAGTGGCTTTATATTCTGTAACCGGGTAGCCATCAAAATATTTTTTGGATGAAATTAGTTAGTGAATATATAAAATGGAGCGAAACATTGTGTTTGGAAAGCTTGATGTATAGTTGGAAACATAGCAGTATGAAACTGTGTACAGGATGTGTCCTTTAACAACATGCCTTTCCGTTATTTAGTTGACACCATGTAAGAATCTGAAGCTCGCCCATCGTTTATCACTTGGTTGGTTAGAAACACCATATGGTGAAATCTTTAAAATATCATCCGCGTGTATTATTAACTAAGTTTGATTTGTGGTATGGTCTATTTATTCCAGATACAGCTAACATGAGCAAAGGAACTTCCAATGGTCCGGGTAGAAATGCTGGCCGCGGACATCAAAGACACCATGGTTAGTCTCCTCTTCACATATTACATCGATAACTATTATATTCACTCCTTTTTGGCAGATTGCCTGTTTAGAGATCATAATACCTAAAAGTAACATGCATATACCAGATTTTAAAACCCTTAAAATAGCATTCGCGTGTATAATTAAGCAACTCTCTTCCAATTATCTAAACAAGAAACAAAACACTACTCAAATGATAACATATGACACAACGAAATAAGATTATTTCCTAGGACCTTGAAACTTTGTGCCATACATGGCATTAAAAGCATCCAAATTCAGGGAAGATCATGAACTGTTTAGCATAGTCATCAAGTCATATTCATCATACTCATCTTCATACTCTTGGCCACCACCAAATATATTAGCAGACTCATCAAATGGGTTAGCAACAACCTCATCTTCGAATCGACATGCTCAATCTCTCCCACTTTAGAAAAGGGTTAGCTCTCTTAGTAGAAGAGGTAGACGGAATAGGTTGACCATCATCATCCACAAGAGTAGCTTTCCCAGCAATAAGTAGTTTTTCAAGCTTACCAATTTTCTCAACTATGGGAGTAGAACCAACATCCATTGTTCCCATTGAATCACTCACAAGCGGTACATGTGATGTAGAACCAGTCTTATTCAACTCATCCTCATTAACCTCCATTGTACGACCAATATCCACATCTGTATCAACACGAGATTCCTGCCCCCGAGAGCCATCCATACCTGCTTCCTTAGAACAACCAGTAGAATCCCCAATCTTCGCCTCCTCAGTAGTAGAAGCAACCACAGGACTTTGAATGCCCGTGTCCTCATGCACCTCAAGAGTCCCAAAAGAGTTAGAAGTAGCAACTCTAATATGTAATGCATGTGTTATTAAGTAAGTCTAATTTATGGAATTAACTTAAGTTAACAATCTCGATAGCTACTTAAAATAGTTTATTGGCAAACTTTATTACCTCTGTTTAAAAATGCTGCACATAGTTGGTTTTGAGCGGTTGTGCGATCGTTGAAAAGAACCACTATGTTTGACATATGATTTTTTGGCTTTTGCGGTATGTTGTACAAACTTTTATTACACTCGTATTCCTTGATTCAAGTGGACCCGTAGTTATTATCTTTAACTTTGATCAATGTGTGTTAATTTGGTATGTCGTAAGTGGTAGCTATATATAATGTTAGTACTTAGGAAACGCCCTAAAAGTGTTTTGTGTGAATGAGGCTAGAAAGTGGTTCGAATTAGTTTTTTAGTATATAGTCAGTCTTTTGTTTTCCTAATGTGAGCTTCCTAAATGTGATTAACGGGGTATATGAGAGTATTAGTGAACATGTAAAAATGAATATGTCAAATAAATGTTATATTCACATGGAATATATTACAGAGTGACCACTAAAAAATTATTTCGGTTCTCAGGATATCACTATCACTATCACTATCACTATCACTATCACTACTACTTATAATGCACAAACGACTCTCTCTCCTATTTAATTTTCAGACTTTCAGACTTGCAAGTAATAAAGCATGATGTACAACACATTAAAGCACAAAATTTCAGACTTACAACCACATATGCATATTATACAACATATTAAGCAAAGAAAACACAACATTAATGCACATATTAATACAAAAGGAGTTATCAATGTAACAGCCATTTCAGAACTTCAAA